>CM056598.1:47574785-47577285 GCA_029721355.1 Tegillarca granosa
AAGCAGAGGGTTTACATTCATGATATAAATAAATAAATAAATAAATAAATAAATAAATATGAATTACTGTTTAATTAAGTTTATTCTTTCTTTAGTTTACAATATACCATTTGTTATTCTATTGATAATCCCCGTACTGTAATAACGATGTAAACGCAAGGACAACTTACGGATTGTCGGGAACCGGATACCACCATATCTTAAAGAGCCGTCGCGGATAGCGCAGGCTTTACATTATTTTACCCAACGATTTTACTGAATGCCAAAATAAGCTGCACGCACGGACCGACTCACACAACACCACAAAGCACGCACACACACACACACACACACACACTGACCGACCGCACGACCACGAACAGCAGAGTTACCATGCTAACTTATTATTATTCTGTACCGTCAGGTAAAAGTAGCATTTGTCGAGTCAAGTCTTCATTGTTTGTCTTACCATAATGCAAGCAGAGGGTTTACATTCAATGATATAATAAATAAATAAATAAATAAATAAATAAATATGAATTACTGTTTAATTAAGTTTATTCTTTCCTTAGTTTACAATATACCATTTGTTATTCTATTGATAATCCCCGTACTGTAATATAGTATAACGATGTAAACGCAAGGACAACGTTTCGGTCCTTCATGAATTTTGAGAAAAATAATGTATTTTCTGTTCTTTTCGACAATGTGAGTCTAACTATCCTTTTTGATAGCTCAAGAAAAATGTAAATTCGTTTTGATTTACATGTTCTTTGACATTTAGAAAAGAAAGTGACATCTTTACCGGTATTTTGAAGCGAAATGATTTCAAAACACCATAACGTAAACTTTAAGTATTTGCATTTAAGCCAATACATATATCAATAGAGTATCGCTTCTCGGCCTTTTGGCTAAGATCAAAGTGTAGTATCTGTTCTTATCAGCTTAATATCTGATACGTTCCCCATTGGGGAACTTCGATATTAAACTGATTTTTGGTACTAGATGAGATGTTAGGGGCTTGCTCCGCTCTCGTCACGGGTTGGCCTGGTATTGCAGTACCTCCAGGATCGGCCCACTCCCCTTTTGGGGATTATAACAAATTCAAAAACAGTAAATACCCCCTTCACAAACAGGACTACACCCGAAACACAATCCTCTTACGGATTGTCGGGAACCGGATACCACCATATCTATAGAGCCTGTCGCGGATAGCGCATGCTACATTATGTACCAACGCATTCTTACTGAATGACAAAATACAGCTGCACGACGGACCGACTCACACACACACACACGCACGCACACACACACACACACACACACACACTGACCGACCGCACGACCACGAACAGCAGTTACCATGCTAACTTATTATTATTCTGTACCGTCAGGTAAAAGTAGCATTTGTCGAGTCAAGTCTTCATTGTTTGTCTTACCATAATGCAAGCAGAGGGTTTACATTCAATGATATAATAATAAATAAATAAATAAATAAATAAATAAATAAATATGAATTACTGTTTAATTAAGTTTATTCTTTCCTTAGTTTACAATATACCATTTGTTATTCTATTGATAATCCCCGTACTGTAATATAGTATAACGATGTAAACGCAAGGACAACGTTTCGGTCCTTCATGAATTTTGAGAAAAATAATGTATTTTCTGTTCTTTTCGACAATGTGAGTCTAACTATCCTTTTTGATAGCTCAAGAAAAATGTAAATTCGTTTTGATTTACATGTTTCTTTGACATTTAGACAAAGAAAGTGACATATTTACCGGTATTTTGAAGCGAAATGATTTCAAAACACCATAACGTAAACTTTAAGTATTTGCATTTAAGCCAATACATATATCAATAGAGTATCGCTTCTCGGCCTTTTGGCTAAGATCAAAGTGTAGTATCTGTTCTTATCAGCTTAATATCTGATACGTTCCCCATTGGGGAACTTCGATATTAAACTGATTTTTGGTACTAGATGAGATGTTAGGGGCTTGCTCCGCTCTCGTCACGGGTTGGCCTGGTATTGCAGTACCTCCAGGATCGGCCCACTCCCCTTTTGGGGATTATAACAAATTCAAAAACAGTAAATACCCCCTTCACAAACAGGACTACACCCGAAACACAATCCTCTTACGGATTGTCGGGAACCGGATACCACCATATCTAAAGAGCCTGTCGCGGATAGCGCATGCTACATTATGTACCAACGCATTCTTACTGAATGACAAAATACAGCTGCACGACGGACCGACTCACACACACACACACGCACGCAACACACACACACACACACACACACACTGACCGACCGCACGACCACGAACAGCAGTTACCATGCTAACTTATTATTATTCTGTACTGTCAGGTAAAAGTAGCATTTGTCGAGTCAAGTCTTCATTGTTTGTCTTACCATAATGCAAGCAGAGGGTTTACATTCAATGATATAAATAATAAATAAATAAATAAATAAATAAATAAATAAATATGAATTACTGTTTAATTAAGTTTATTC